>PVJH01002234.1:127388-175675 GCA_004026705.1 Nesogale talazaci | reverse complement strand
TGATGGTGCCCGGCTATCAAAAGATGGAGCGTCTGGGGACTTAAAGGCTTGAAAGTAAACAAGCAGCCATCTAGCTCAGAAGCAACAAAGCCCACATGGAAGAAGCACACTAGCATGTGGAATCATGAGGTGTCAAAGGGATGAGATATCAGGCTTCAAGAACTCAAAAGCACAACTTTGCAGGCTCACTTTCCTGATATGATCACTGAGGACAAATGTGTGCATAAGCAAATGTGGTGAAGAAAGCTGATGGTGCCCGGCTACCAAAATATATAGCGTCTGGGGACTTAAAGACTTGTGTAAACAAGCAGCCATTCAGCTCAGAAGCAATAAAGCCCACACGGAAGAAGCACACCAGCCTGTGTGATCACGAGGAGGTGAAGGGATCCGGTGTCAGGCATCAATGAGCTAAAATTATATTATTATTAATGAGGGGGAGTACATATTGGGGACCCAAAGCCCATCAATAGGTGAGGTGACATCCTTTTACAGAGGGGTTACAAGAAGGAGATGAGTCAGTTAAGATACAGGGTAGGAGCTATGAAATATGCAACCTTCCTCTAGTTCCCATGCTGCCTCCCACCCACTATCATGACCCCAATTCTACCACATAAATCCAGCTACCAGGAGATGTACAGTGAAGTTGGGAAACTTAGGATAGATGATCCATCAAGACTAATAATAGGAGTGGTATTACCAGGAGGGTGGAGGGATGGAGGAATAGAAAGGGAGAACCAACTTCAGGGATCTACATGTAGCCTCCTCTCTGGGGCACGGACAACAGGGAAGTGAGTGTTGGGACACATTGTACAGTATATAGGATGAAAAAATAATTTGTAAATTACTAAGGGTGGGAGGAAGGGTAATATAGGGAGCTGATATTGGGGGCCTGGAGGGAGGGAGAATGTTTTGAGAGTGATGATGGCAATGGGCATGTAAAAGTGGCCTGAATGCAACTGATGTTGTTAGGGATTGTGATGGGAGTTGTAGGGGCCCCCCAATAAAATGATTCATTTAAAAAAAAGGGGGGGGGAGATTTTTTTTTTAAAGAGGAGCTTGTATCAAGGGCTCAAGTGGAAAATGTTTGGAAATGTATGTGGAAACATGTGTGCAAATGTGCTTGATACAAATGATGTACTGAATGTTGTAGTAGCTGTAAGGACCCCCAATAAAATAAAAAAAAACCCACTAAAACAGTGCAGCTCTAAAAAGCGAGAAATTGCATAGTACTTTCTCCATCAATGTACATTCAGCCCGTTCTTATAGGCTGGTTTACTCTGACACTTAAACTATTTGTAAAACCTACATTTCAATTCTGAACTGATGAGCTTAAAATTCAGGAGGGGTCATAGTGTACAGTTTAGGTCCCATTGATTATTTATTTTATAACTTTCATTGGATAGTCCCCACTCAGTCATATGCTGAGTTTGCTTTAGTTTTACTTTTCATTTCCCCTTTTGAGTAAGCCAATATTGACGATTGTGGTTATCACCACTTCTGGTGTCAATTTGAGGATTAAATATATAGGGGTGAGTCTATCCTTCAATCTGGAGATAGCCAATGAGACTTCTGTGTGGGTATGACCTGGTCTGAGAATTCTGGAAAATCTGGCAGTATTTCCCCTTTGGAGGTAGAAGACTCACAATTCAGTCCCTGCCAGTGTTGAGATGCTTTTACCGCCATTGGAAACACAAGACCCTGCACCCACTGGCCTGTGATTTCCTGGTGTCATTGCATGTACTTCATGAATTGGAAGATGACTTATAGATTAGTATCAGACATATGGGCTAATATCAGACATATGATCTTGGACTGGACTGGACTGAGATGTTTTCTCAATCTTCAATTGCTCTTGTATATAAACCTCTTTCTTATGCACATATGCATGCTTATGAATTTGTTTCTCTAGTCTACCCAGACTAACACAGTGATCAATAGTGGAAAGCCTGAAGCTAACCCCAAATAGATATCAGAATGCATATATGAATATATATTGTGTTAGATTGAAATTATTAGCGAAACAAGGCCAGTGACACATATATGTATAAGAAGGTGTTTTATATCAAGAGACCATTATATATCAAAAAAACATACCAGCCCAGGCCAACTCAAGTCCACAAGTCTGATACTAGTCCATACACCCCTCTTCAGACGCATGAAGCCACATACAATGAAGCAGATCGCAGGAAGATGATAGGCTGGGGTGTGCAAAGTCACATGGATTCGATGACTCAGTTCCTCACAGGGCTCTGGCATAATTCAAAGTGGCTCTCCAGCAGGCAGGTGAAGCCAGAGAAAGAGAGGGAGGTTCTCAGAGCCCTTTTTATAAGGAGATCAATCCCCCAAAGAGGCACCATCAGGCTATGACCCTATACTTCAAGTTGACAACAAATTATGTAACCATCATGTGTATGTATATATATATGTATATATAATCCTGGATATATCTATATCTATATATAGATATAGATATATCCAGTGGATCCTCAAAAGTAAGTAGTTAAGCTTTTAGTCTCAGCCATTCCTACCCCAGTAAGAGATCCTATCCTTATTCAACTGAACGGTTCTCCTGGGCTACCCCATCTCTACTCAATATAGTGGAAACTTCATAGTTCTCCTTCTAGGCTATTTAGGAGACCAGGCAATCATCCTTTTTGAGCCCAGACGTAGCATCACTCATCAGTTCTCTATTTTCTCCAAATAATTACAGAAAAGGAGTAAATGCCCAGGTTGCAGAGTCACTCCTCCACTTTATGGGCACTTCTCTTGGGATCCCCCATTTTGAAGACCAAGCAAAAAGTGGAATGGGGGAATGATTAAAGATAGAATTATTTCATAAAGCACTCTAATGCCTCTTAAGGATGAATCTTCTTTTCTTGCCTCTTTTTCTCCCCCATACATTTCCCTGGGGTTAAAAGTCACTAATTCAGATGAAATAAATGCTCTTGGTCAACTTGGCTACATTACAATTTCCAGTGACTTGACAGTTAACACTCAGCAATCTCCCATGACCTGACCTAACACTTTGTAACCAAAGCCCCCCACACTGAGATAAGATCATGGTGGAATGCAACACCACCCCTACTCAGGTTACAGATCTGATGCAATTGAAAGGAAATTTCCTTGGTGTGGCCTACTTCCAACATAAGGTCACTAAATAACTTGATTTGCTTTTTCCTGGGTCTGGCTCCTGCATCTGGTCCATCAATCACTGGTTCTTTGGACCAGTCAATTGCGTGCTGCTATATTACTTGCTGACCCTGGGAGTCACAGACCTGGTGACCTTTGAGCCAAGCCTGACCTGCTAACCTTCGATTCACTCACCGTCCTATGGTCTTCCTTGAACACCAGCTCCCACAGCTACAAGAAATAGGAGCTTCTCTAGTTTTACATCTGTCCCATGGACTTGGAATTTGTCTGGTCTTGAACTTGCACACTTCTAAAACCATGTGAGCTATTCTCTTGATATAAATTTCTCTCTATATATACATATAAAAGTGTCACTGGGGCTGAGCCCCGGTGGCGTAGTGGTTGTGCGTGGGACTGTGGCCCACTGGGTTGGAGGTTCAATTCCAGCTCCCAGGAGCAAAGGCTGAGCCTCCTACTCCCACCACCTGAGGGCAATGATGCCTAAAAAAAAAAAATTAAAAAAAAATTTAAAAAAGTGTCACTGGTTTTGCTTCTCTAGAGAATTCACCTATGATAGTATTAATTATCTATTGGTACTGATTGCTTACCCTGAAATTTAGCTGCTTAAAATCATTATATGTCATATAATTTCTGAGGTTATGGCCTAGTTGTGTGTTCTTGCTCAAGTCCTGTTATAAGGGTTTGGTCAGTTTGCCCATGGGGCAAATGTAAGTCGGGAAGCTTCTCCAAGCATTCATACCCTTGAGAGCTGGTGATCTAGGAGAATACATTAGGCTTATGAATGAATTTAAAGTCAGCAGGACAGACTTTAAGCTACAGAGGCAAAAATTCCAAGGTTGACAGGTCTGTTTAACCTTGTTGAACTGGTGGAAGATTGATGAGCCAGAAGCAGGATCCAGACCCAGCAAAAGCTGCAGCCATCCGAAGACTTACGTGGCATTGGAAATAAGGCTGTCAGCAGGAGGATTCAGTTCCTTGTCATGAGGACCTCTAAAGGATAGCACAGAATGTGGCAGCTGCCTATTCCCAGAGCAACTTATCTGAGAGAAAGAAGGATCTAGATGAAAGCTGGGAATCTTTCATCACAGTGCCTTCACTATATTCTATTGGTTACACAGACCAATCCTGGTGTACTTGGGGAAGGGGTGTCACAAGGGCAGGAAACTACAGGCACATATCCTTGGGGCTATTTTGGAGGCTGACTACCTGTAGTTCATGCATTGTGAGACTCTATCCTGAGAATCAAGATCTATTTTAAGTTATTCCTTTGGAATTTAGCTAAGTTGTTTTCACCGTGCAGGAACTTTTCTAGGAACACCCAGGAAGAATCTGTATTTGTGTTATAATCATCCTTGTTACACCTATATATACTGGTTTTATTATTGTACCAGTAACATGCCTTAGTTGTAGAAAAGGAAAAAAAAACACAGATAAGTAAAAAACGCAGCTAAAATTAATGGTTTAGTCCACCATTCAAAAGAAAGTCTGACAGAATTTTGGTGTATACTTTTACATAATTTTCTCTGCTTACAGATGTATTTAACAACTAGTTTTCTGGAATTTATTTATTCTATTATGTGTCATTGAATGTCTATTATGTGTCTGTAATTATACTTCCAGAAATTTGTGTTGATGGTATATTAGTGAGAAAAGCTGATTTCCAGAAATTTATTAAAGGAAATATTCAAGGTCAAGGACACAGCAAAATCAGCTTTAACTTTAATAATCAATTTAACCCAACACATCAACTTTGATGTTACTTTACATTAGAAAGAACTCAGATTTAGAAACATCTTTCTTTATAATTTCTCCTTCAGAAAGTTCTTAAGATTACACACATCATTTTTTAAGAGATGAGTTTAAAAATGTTTCAGTTTTCTTTGAATCACAATAACCACAAAGATCATAATTGTCACCATTTTGTGTTCTCCCTAACTACCCTTTTCTTTCAGCTTTGAAATATTTCTCTGAATTTTGGAGTAAGTTTTCAAGGTAATCCTTTCATTCAAATCTTCACTTAAAAGGTTTTTCAAACATTAATTAAGTAATTGAATTTGCAAAATAGTACTCATAGCAAACACTAAAGGTCTAAGATACCACCTCTGTTAGTCTGAGTAGACTAGAGAAAAAGTCCATAGACACTCATATGTGTACATGAAAGAGATTTATATACGAGCATTGGAATATTGAGAAAACATTCCTGTTCAATCTAGACCAAGTTCATAAATCTGATATTAGCCCATATGTCAGATACCAATCTATAGAGTCCTCTTCAGACCCACAAAGCACATGCAATGATGCCAAATACAGGAAGGTCACAGGCCAGTGGGTGGGAAATCTTGTGGATCCAGTGGTGTTGTAAGTATCTCAGTGCTGGCAGAGGTCCCCATGTGGCTCATCCATATCAGGGCTCTAATGTAGCTTCATGTGTCTTGTCAGTAGAGAGACTCTCTAAGGGAGTGAGGCAAGAGAGAGTGTGTCACCTGCCTCCAGAGAGGAATTGCAAGAGTTTCCAGAATCCTCAGAAGGCCACGACCACACAGATGCCTCATTGGTTATATCCTGATTGACAGGCTAGACTCTATCCCTACATTCTTAATCCTCAACTTGATACCAGATTATGTAACACACTACCCCTCCAAAAAAACCTAAACTCACTGCCATGGAGTCAATTCTGACTCATGGGGATACTATAGGGTAGTGCAGAACTGCCCAGAGGATTTCCAAGACAGTAACTCTTTATGGGCGTAGAAAGCCTGAGCTTTTTACCTTAGAACATTTGGTAGTTTCAAACCATTGCTCTTGCAGTTAGAAGCCCAATGGATAACCACTACATCACCAGGGCTTCCTAACTTAGGAAAACAAACAATACCAATGTCTTAGAAGTTTCTTTGTTGTCATAGTAACCGTTATTCTGAATTCTGTGATTATCACTCCCTTTTATCAATGCCAATTCTGTCTTCATTAATTTGGGACGTGTTCTTTTCTGCAAAATGGAAATGATAATAGAGCCTGAAGATGAACTACACAGAAAGAACTTACCATAATGTCTGGCAGATGGCAAACATTCAGTAAGTGATGGCTACCAAGTTTTTATTTTATTACTGATAGAGTGTTAGTATACTGCTAACATTATTGGCATGAAGCATTATTACCACTCAGCTCATTGGAAGGGAGGGAACATTATCTATTGCATATGTTTCTCTATCCCCAGCAATTGGAATGGTGTGTGACACATTGTAGGCACTCAAAAATATTTATTGAATGAGTGCATTTTTGAGGATGCATTATAGGAGAGTCTATAACATGGATTGATAATTATATGATTTTTGATAAAGTTGGCAGTATTACTTAAATATTTAATACTTGCTTTTTCTTTTTAGAATATTATTTTAACTTTTTACTGTAACTTGATTGAAAGTTTACAGGGCACACTGATTTTCCATTCAGTCACTCATACCTATATTGATTGATGGCTTTGATTGCACCCTCCATAATGTAACAGCATTCTTTGCACTTCTTCCCTTTGCTTAACGTTCCCATTTGTCTTTCTTTCCTCTTTCTTCTGGGCTCAACATTTGACTGAAAATGCAGCCACGGGGGTGAGTTTCATTCCAGACTTAAAGGAGGTCAAAGGGGCACAGTTTCAGGGTTTCACCAGTCTATCAGAACACATAGACTGACCTTTTCTATGTTTTAGAGTTTTGTTCTACAACTTTCCCCAACTCACTCCAGCAGTGAGAGCTGGTCGCTACCTAGTAGGATTCACATGGTCCATTCAAACTTTGAATGAATTGTTTCCACATATGTTTGATTTCCCCCCAAGCTTCTTTGTTCTGGACAGTTATACCTTAGATGGCCTTTCAATGCTTTTAAGGCCCCCGTTACTGCTCAACAAAGTAGGATGCAATGGTTTTTGCAATGGTTTTATGTAGAACTATCTTTTGTGAAACTTATGCATGTGTATTTATGAATGTAGTCCTATTCATCCTCCCCACATATTCATTTTGCATGCCTAGCTATGTATCCACTTGTAAATTATTGTTCTTACTGTGATTGTAGGGCTGTGTATGTAATCATGTGAGGGAGTCTTTAAAAGTTCATGGAAAAATGCTTATCTTTGTTTCCCTTAACTCTTGTGATTCTCCCAGTGTCTTCTTTAGACTCGATCATTCATGCTGACCTCCCCTTATTGCATCTTGACATTCCCTTCACCAGAGTTAATCCATGTCTACCTTCTAGGGAAGGACCCCTCATGATCCTATTGGTGCTCATGGACTGCTTACTGCAAAGCTGACAGCTCAAACCCACTAACCACTCCAAGGAAGAAAGGTGAGGCTTTTGCCTCAAAAGTTTATAAAACTTTTGCTCTTATAAACTTGCTTTTATAAACATTGTAGTCATAGAAATCCTAGAAACAGGATTTTAAAAGTAAGATTTTTACCTTCTACTTATACTCATTTCCTTTCCCACTTCTGTGATTAGCAGTCCACCTCATAAACCACTATGCCAGCAGTGCTCCACCATTCCGTTTCTGATAATCTTGAAATATTTTTCCTTTATTTATTAAGACCTTTCCTTCTACAATAGTAATCTCATGCAATTGTTGCCCTTTTGTAATGACTAGTTTCATGCAACATAATGCCCTCTAGAATGCATCCAAAGCATGATTGGAGAAGAGTCACTTTCTACAAGTAGGGAGCACCTTAATGACACGATGAGGCAAAGTTGGGGGAATCTTCACTTACTGATTAATTATGACTCAAAATGAGAAGAAACAGATGTAAACATTCATTAACAATTAGAACATGAAATAGAATGCATAAATATCAGAAGACAGTAATACTGTTTGGCTTAAAATTAGGAATGTGTATATTAGGGCTTCATTCTTTTACCATGCTACTTGAAGCTGTTCACTGAGCAAGTTATTCAAGAAGCTGGCCTATATTAAGAATCCAACATCAGGATTGGAGAAAAACTTACAGTCTTGCTCACTGAAAGTGAAGAGCCTTGAAGTACTTGCTGATGAAGGTTTAAGATTACAACCTTCAGTGTGAATCAAACCCAAATTCTCACGACTTGTCTAAAAGACAGTTTTAAGATAAATGGAGAGAAAACTGAGCTTGTTTTCTCTTTTCATTTTCTCTTTTCATTCTCTTGTTTTCATTTTCCTTGGTTCCACCTTCAACTCTCATGGAAGGAGCAGTTAAGAAATCAAAGTTTAGCACTGACCAAATCCCTGGTAGAAGATCTCTTTATTTTCTTTTTGTTTTTCAATGATTTTATTGGGGGCTCTTACAACTCTTATAACATTCAATACATCATTTATATCAAGCATATTTGTACACACATTGTCATATTCATTTCCAAATATTTTCCACTTGAGCCCTTTATTTAAGCTCCTCTTACTCCTCCCCCTTTTTAATGAATCATTTTATTGAGGGCTTATACAACTCCCACCACAATCCATACATACATCAATTGTATACAGGCCACATTTACACACTTGCTGCCATCATCACCCTCAAAATATCCTCCCTCCACTTAGGTCCCCAGTACCAGCTCCCCATATTTCTCTTCCCTCCCTTCCCCCTCTCCCAAGAACCCTTAATAATGTACAAATTGTTATTACTTTTTCATAGTTACACAGTCCAATGTGTCCCTTCACTCACTTCACTATTATCTATACCCCAGAGAGGAGGTTATATGTAGATCCCTGAAATTGGTTCCCTCTTTCTCTTCCACCACCCTTCCACCCTCCCAGTATCACCATTCCCACCACTAGTCCTGAGGGAACATCTGTCCTAAAATCCCCATGTTTCTGGCTCTAGTGTACATCCGCTGGTCAGCTGGATTTTTCTGGTAGAATTGGGATCATGATGGTGGGTGGGAGGAAGCATTTGAGAACTAGAGGAAAGTTGCATATTTCATTGTTACTACACTGTACCTTAACTGGCTCATCTCCTCCCTGCATTCCCTCTGCAAGAGAATGTCGCTTCACCTATTCATGGCCGTTGGGATCCCAATCTGTACTCCTCCTCATTTATAATGATATAATTTAAATTCTTTGATGCCTGACATGGATCCCTTCAACACCTGTGGTCACACAGGCTGGTGTGCTTCCTCCATGTGGGCTTTGTTGCTTCTGAGCTGGATGGCTGCTTGTTTACTCAAGTCTTTAAGACCCCAGATGCTTTATCTTTTGATAGTCGCGCACCATCAGCTTCCTTCACCACAGTTGCTTATGCACACATTTGTTGTCAGCAATCATATCAGGAAAGTGAGCTTGCAGTGTTATGACTTTTAGTTCTTGAAGCCTGATAACTGATTCCTTTGACACCCCATGGTCCCACAAGCTGGTTTGCTTCATCCAAGTGAGCTTGGTTGCTTCTGAGCTAGATGGCTGCTTTTTTATTTCTAAGCCTTTAAGACTCCAGATGCTACATCTTTTGGTAGCTGGGCACCATCAGCTTTCTTCACCACCTTTGCTTATGCACACATTTGTCTTCAGTGATCGTGTCGGGAAGGTGAGCATCATGGAATGCCAATTTAATCGAACAAAATATTCTTGCACTGAAGAAGTACTTGAGTGGAGGTCCAATGCTCATCTGCTGTCCTACTACTAGCCCTATAAGTATATGCTCATTGATCTAGTTGCTCATTGCCACATATAAATATATGCACCTATGTACATGCCTGTATTTAAACCTCTATAAATGCCTTTTAACTCCCCCTCCCCCGCCAGTTCTTTCCTCTACTTCCTCTTACTTTCCTTTTGTCTCAATATCATGCTCAGCCTCCATTGGGGTTTCAGTATTTTCTCTCTGTTACATTACTCTTGATGAATCTCTATTGGACTTCTCTCACTCACCTTTTCACTGATTTTGAATCAATTGTTATTCTCTTATCCCAGGGCTGGTCAACACCACCTCCTTCTCCCCTCCTCCCCTTCTTCCATGTCCCCCACCCCGGAACCATCAGTCCTCTCAGTTTCACCCCCAGATTGTTTTTTCCATCCTATCTTATCTAGATAGACCTGCAGAGGTAAAAATATGTACAAAAAAGGCATTCTAAAATGAAGCAATCAAACAAAATAAAACAATGATAATAGCAACAGCAAAACATCCCAATGTCTATATATATATGTAAAAAATAAAAATAATGACAATATAAAAACCTGTAAATAGTTCAAGGTGTGTTTGTTGACCTACAGGAGTGTCCCCTGGTGGAGTTGGATGGGATGCCACACCTTGGCCCCAAAGTATATCCTTGGCACTCTATCTGGAACTCCATGCTCTGTTGCACACTCTTAGTGTTTTGCCATGGAGTGGTTATGTCACACAGGGTATTAGCATGAACCTGCTTCTCCTTTGTTGACCCTGAAAGGCCTTGGTCAGTGAAGGTAGCTGTATTTCACAGTGGGGACAGCTATATGTTCCTCTTTGTGCATCAACTATTCTGAGTGGGAATATCATCCTGAAGGTTCGGTGGGCCAGGATGCACTCCTGTGATAGGTAATCTTGTTGTACCAACATGGCCAAAGATGATAGGTAGGACTGTTGTGACAACATGGCCAATGAACACAGGATATTAATTGAAGGCCAGAGATAGAAATGTCTTGGCGAGCTCCACCCTTGCCCTCTTGCTCTTGGATCTTTGGACCAGCAGGCTGCCTTCTTGGTCCTGTGCCTCGACTTCCATGCAACACTATCCATGGGACACTTAATCGTGGACTGTGTTGCTGTGAGTTGATATTCCTTCAAGCCCTGCTTCGCCACGCTCCTGGAATATACGTTTCTTGAGGTGGGTCTATTGGACTCTGTCATCTGGCTGACTGTTGGTGACCTGCTCTGCTGTTTGCTGCTTGGAGCCAGATAGCCTGAATTGCTCTATGGGGGACTACTCAGAAGCCCTCAAGACTCCAAGGACTGCCAGTTTTCTAGCTGTCTCACAAAAGTGAGTTGCACCGAGCCATTTGCACTGCTTTATAAATTAGTTAACTGTCTATTTCTTATCTTATAAATCCTTCTATCTATATACATTTATAAAGAGAACTACTAGTGTCCTGGTTTTGTTTCTCTAGAGAACCCTGTCTAGCACAACTCCATTCTCTCTTCCTCCCCCTTCATTTGTTCTCATATGCTCTGGTCAGGCATCTCTCACTTCCCAAGCTGCAGCTTCAGTGCTGACCTCCAAGGTGAACTCCCCAGGTGGAGAGGCAGCTGCCCCTGTGGTTGGTATTGGGGTTGTGTGCTCAGACCCTTCCACTAATTCCCCACTCCATGTCGTACAACACCACTTTATAATGTTAAAGAGCAAAGATAAGAATTTGAGAATAAGGAAACACCTCACTTAAGCTCTGGTATTTTCTATAGCCTTTTGTATGTGTGAAAACTTAGCAATAAGTAAGGAAAACAGCAGAAAAAAATTGATGTATCTAAATGGTGGAATTGTAAAAGAATATTTATAGTGCCATGTTCAGCCAGAAGATCAAACACATCTGACTTGGGGGAAGAACAGCCTGTGCTCCTTGTAAGTAAGGGTGGTGCAAAGTCATCTCACATACTTTGGACACGATGGAACCAATTGCTGGAGAGCATCATGTTTAGATGGTCACTACAAAAGAGGAATACCTTTAATGAGATGGAAGTATAATAACCATTGCGAGGATTGCACAAGACCAGGTAGTATTTTGTCCTGTTGCACATATTGCTGCCATGAATTGGAGGCTACTGGACAGCAACCAACAACAACTCCATTGAGAATAAAGCTGCCTGTTGTTTTTTTGTACTTCTTAATTATGCTGATGAATTTTCTTTACATTCCTAATTTGATGAGTGCTTATTTTTAAAATCAAGAATAGGTGATAGATTTTGTTAAATGCCTTTGTGCATTAATCAATAATTATCGTATGATTCTTTTTCTTTGCTTTATTTATGTGATGCATTGGCAGATTTTTAAAAACATACTTTTATTGGGGGCTTTTAACGCACTTATCACAATCCATACATTCATCCAGTGTGTCAAGCTGCCATTATAATTTTGAAAGCATTCTCTTTCCACTTGAGCCCCTTATATTAGCTCCCTATTTCACCCCCCTCACTCCCCCACTCCACTCACTCACCTTTCCTTATGAACCCTTGATTAGTTATAGATTACTATTTTGATATCTTACATCGTCCTCCATCATCCCTCACCCATTTTTCCATTATTTGTTCCCCTGGCAGGGGGTTCTAGATCAATCGTTGTGATAAATTTTCCCTTCCTCCCCCCACCATCTCCTAATCCTACTGGTATCTCTACTCTCATTATTGGACCTGAGAGGTTTATCTATCCTGGTTTCCCTGTAGCCGTGTGCATGCTATGACCTAATCCAATTTGTAAGGTAGAATTGAGGTATTGATAGTGGGGTGAAGGAAGCACCAAAGAGCTAGAGGAAACCTGTGTATTTCATCAGTGCTATACTGCATCCTGACTGGCTTACCTCCTCCTTGTGAGCCTTCTGTGAGGGAATGTCCAATTGCCTACAGTTTTTATGTGTTTTTCTTGACTTTGGGTCTCCACTCCATGCCCCCAGCCCCCACCTTGCGCATGGTTTTATTCTGGGTCTTAAGATGCCTGATACCTGATCCCATCGTCACCTCATGATCTGGACTGGTGTGCTTCTTCCATGTAGGCTTTGTTGCTTTTGAGCTAAATGACTGTCAAGCAGATTTTTTTTCTCCAGCAGATTTTTTTGAAACATCTTTGTATACCTGATATGAATCCCATTTAGTCCCACTTGATAAAAAAATATATTGTTGGATTCTGTGTTGAGAATTTTTGGGTCTATGCCCATGAGGTCTATTAACCTATAGTTTTCATTGTTATGGGTATTTTGGCTTGGTATCAAATTGTTGTCAGAGCCAAGAATTTTTTCCCCTTGTTGTGATTTTTTTTAAAAAAAACATTTTTATTGGGCCTCTTACAGTGCTTATCACAACCCATACATCCATCCATTGTGTCAAGCACATTTGTGCATATGTTTTCATCATCATTTAGAAAACATTCTATTTCTTCTTGAGCCTTTAGAATCAGCTCGTTTCCCCCTCCTTCCTCTCCCCTCATGAACCCTTGATAATTTATAAATTATTATTATTTTTTTATCCATGTGATTTTTAAAATGACCCATTCATACATAAGCTATGCCTCATTATGGTATCATACTTAATTCTTAGTATTTCTTCCTTTTTTCCTCTCACAGATTAATATTAAGAGATTTGTCTTCCATTAAATATTAAGAGATTTGTCTTCCATTATGCTAATTCATTCTTCCATCAATTCCATTCCACTTCCTTGCACCTCTTAATTTTAGTATTAGTCTACTGGATTTCTACTTCCTATTTTAAAATTTATTTCAATTTTTTCTTGTATTGCTCCCTGAATTCTTCTAGAGTTTTTATGTGTTTTACTTGACTTTGTGTTTTATTTGATCTACTTCTCAATGCATTGAAGGTCAAGCCCATTATTATCAAGTTGTGCCTGACTTATAGTGACTCTCTAAGACAGAGTAGAACTGCTCCTGTGAGTCTCTGAGACTGTAACTCTTTTTTTTTTTTTCATCACTGCCCTATGGTGGTCATGGGAGCTACCCAGCCTTGCTGCTGCTGGATTTGAACCGCCAAGCCACTGGGCGGCAGTCCCGCACTCAACCACTATGCCACCAGGGCTCAGCCCTAGAGATTGTAACTCTTTATGGGAGAAGAAACATTCATCTTTTTCCCACGATTGAAGGAACTTAAATATAATGCTTTTGAGTTCCTTAACAGGTAGTTCCAGTAGTATCTTTCCTTTGGAAGATATTCTTACACAATTTGGAGATTTAGGTTACTTGTTTGAGTCACTTTGTCCTATTTCTCTCTGTCTGTCTCTCTTGTCTCTAGGACATTGTGGTGTGGCTGTATTAATTTGTTGACTGTATGTTGGTTTACTTCACCCTCATTTTCTGGTTTTGTTTTAATTTATTTGCACAATATGATGCATGATTGGTAGTGTGTTGGTTAGTTTGGCAGCACCAAGAAGCTTACTACCTCTCTCCAGGTGAATTTAGTAGCAGGTACAATTCTGACTGCTGTTTGGGCAGAGCATCTGAGGGCGTCTGTGTAATTGTTGTCTATCATGTATCATTGATCCAGTGCTGGAGCATGAGCTGCGTCACTTGCTCAGTTGAAGGCATGGCATGTTTGGTGGGTATAATTGAGTGGTGTTGTTGGATCCTGACTGATGGGGATAAAAAATAATAATAAAGAGGAAAAATGACAAGAAAAAACAAAAGGAGAAAAAAAGGGGGGGAACCTAATAAAGAAGAAAAATTAGAAGAAAGAAATGACATAGTATTAGTGTGTCAGCTGCCATGGACAGCAGTGACAAAAGAGGGAAGAGCTAAGAAGAAAGTGGGGGTGGAGAGTGACTCACTCTTGATGCAAATGCTAATTGCCAAACATGGGTACAGTAGAGTCACAGAGCTTCCTTTGTGAGGGTGCTCACCATGATCCACAAAACTAAGAAGGGAGCCAGTTATCTGGTTCTTGCTTTTCTGAGAACGCTGCAAAAAATTTTAAAAGCTAGGATGTACCAATTTGCTGTTTACTGCTTTCTATGTCTCCCAGTTTTCCTTTAGCTTCTTCCTTTAGGTTGGTATTTTATATACTTCTTTCTTCTTTCTTGTGATATTTTGGGCTGCAGGGTTGTCATTCATATGTATTTTACTTGGTTTTTCTGGATAGTGTGTCTGCCTTGTTGTCCACTGTCCTAAACCCATCTAGAGATCAAATTAATGGCTTGAGTCAAGTGGACTTACAAGCTCTCTAGCTTCATACGTCCCCAAATCATTTCTACACATCCTTATATCTACAATAATAAGCATAGGATATCAGTATAAGCAACATAGAATCAGATACTAAACTAAATTCTTTCTTTCTTTTTAATTTGCATCACTGCCCTGGTGGGAGTAGGAAGCCCAGCCTTTACTCCTAGAGAGCTGCTGCTGGATTTGAACCACCAACCCTGTGAGCTCCAGTCCCACACACAACTACTACGCTACCGGGGCTCAGCCCTAAACTAAATTCTTAAAACAGGCAAGATCAATCCTTATTTTGTTTATCTAAATCCTTATCTGAACTATTCTATTCATACAAAAATATGGGATTAGGCCTCTTAGAGACTCAGAACAGATTTGTGCTTCTGTCACCCATTTTCCATAAGTAGCATGGTTTCTGAGAAATTCAAATGGCGATTGTGTCAGTCCAGGTAGACTAGAGAAACAAATTTATAGACATGCATATGAATATAAGGGTAGGGTTTACACACAAGAGGAATGGAACATTGAGAAAGCTTCCCAAGCCTGTCCAAAATCATAAGTCTGATATTAGCCTATATGCCTGATATCAGTCTAAAGTCTCTTTTTGACTAACGAAATCATAGGCCAATGGGTCCAGGATCCCAGTGCTGGTAGGGGGGTCTCCCCATGGCTCCTCGCTTCCAGGGCTCAAGGTCTATCAACAGTATCCAGTGGTGGTAGAAGCAACTCAGCACTGGTAGGGGTCTCCACATGGCTTCTCCAGCTTCAGAGGTTTGGTTCCATCAGGGTAAGACCGCGTGGCTTCTCCTCCCACTCCTCCAGCTCCTTGGATGCTGCCATCTTGTCTTGTCCATAGTTCGTCATCTCAGAGACTGACTCCCAAAATTTGGGGAGATAACCTCTCATCACCACCAGGGAAATATCACGAGACTTCCCAGAATTCTCAGGAGAAAGCCATGCTCACACAAGGCCTCATTGGCTACTCAGTGGCTATCTCCAGATTAACAGGGTAGACTCTACCCCTTCATTTTAATCATGAAATTGACATCTCAAGTATATGACTGTCACAGCAATTTTACACCTGAGCTCAAAATATACATTAACAACATTCATTTTTATCGTTCTGTACAGGAATAACCAAAAACTGCAACTGAACAAGAAAATCAAAGCTTTAACTTCCCCTATATTTTTTAGACAACAACCCAGTAAACTGTATGGATATATCTGACTTCTGGCTATCCACAAATGGAACACTACCATGAGGCAGAAGTTAACAAACACCTACTCTCCATCTTTATGATTTGTTTCTCTAGTACCTCACTTCTAGTACCATAATGTACTAGAATACCATAACTGGGTAGACTAGAGAAACAAATCCATGGACACACATATGTGTATAAGAGAGAGATTTATATATAAGAGCAATTGACCATTGAGAAAACATCCCCACCCAGATCAGATCAAGTCCATAACTCTGATATTAGCCCACATGTCCAACAGCAATCTTTGAAGTCCTCTTCAGACTCACAAAACACATCTAATGACACCGAATATAAAAGATTCACAGACCAGTGGGTAGAAAGTCTTTGGAAAAAGTCTTTGGATCCAGTGGCATTGGAAACAGCGCTAACAGGGGAACCTGCATGCCTTCTCCCAGGACTGCATCAGGTGGGTCCATGTGTCTTGTCAACTGCTAGGGTATGAGTAGAGAGTCTCCCACAGTCAAAAAGGAAATGCTGCCGATTTCCCAGAATTCTCAGGAAAAGATCATGCCCACACAGAGTTCTCATTGGCTATGATCTAATTGATAGACTAGAATCTACCCCTACATTCTTAATCCTTAAATTGACAAATGATTATATAACTACCACATCTGCCATATTAGGTTCTCCCAATAGTGAAGGATTTTAATCAACACACATATTAAAAAACTGATTCTAGTTGAATACATCGTAAGCTGAAATGCCATGTTCTCACTGCAAATCATATTATTGAATACAAATTGATGAGGAAATTATTTACTTAGATTTTTGAGAATGAAAAAATGGAAGCTAAGACATAGGATGCATAGTATGATTTAAAATAAATAAAAATGTGTGTAGAAGAGGGCTTTAAAAGTTCATGGAAAACTCCATTATATTTTAATTCATTCTTTTGCACAAGCTTTTAAGATCCCCCTCATATGTATGCATGTGTATATCCACACAGAAAAAAGTAGCGCAAAAGATATTCACAGTGGTTGCTTTTGATAGTAGGATTAAAGACTATTTTAAAATTTCTCTTCTGTGTGTCTCTGTATTTTCTAAATAACACAGTAGACTGTGTTAGTCTGGGTAGATTAGAGAAACAAATTCATAAACACACATATGTATATGAGGGAGAAGTTTATATACAAGAGGATATTGAACTATGAGAAAACATCCCAGCCCAGTCCAGATCAAATTTCTAAGTCTGATATTATCCATATGTCCAATACCAATCTATTAAGTCCTCTTCAGACTCACAAAACTCATGTAATGATGCCAAATACAGAATGACCACAAACCAGTGGGTAGAAAATCTTGGATTCAGTGGTGTTGTAATCAGCTCAGCGCTGGCAGGAGTCTCCACATTGTTTTTCTGAGTCCATGTATCTGGCTACATTAGGGTAGGTACACGGAGATGTCTCACAGGGATCCAGACTTGTCAGTCATATCTCCAAGTGAGTGAGAGAGTTTCTCCCATTTCTGAGAAAGAAGTACCAAATTTCCCAGAATTCTTGGAGGAGAAAGCCATTCCCACACAGAGGTCTCATTGGCTATATCCAGATCGACAGTCTAGACTCCACCTTTACACTCTTAATCCTCAAATTGACACCAGATTAGGTGACTGCCACATAGGCATATATGTTAGAAATAAGGGGAAATTCATATATTTTTAGGAGACATGCACCAAAGATGAATGAAATAGCATATAAATATCAGCAACACAAAGAACAGCATGAAGCTGGAAGAGTAAAGTTAGGCAGGCTGAAGCTGAGAATGGGGACTTAGAGGAAGCTTTGAAAGACAACAAAGTGAGTCCTGGATCAGTTAACACACAACAAAAGTAAGTTCTGGCTAATTTCATCAGCAACAGATCACTTTAATAGACACTGGGTAGCTCACAGGATTTCCAGGACTAGAGGACCATTGTTAGCAGCCAGAAACCATCTCCTAAATCTCATCACAGAACTGGCCTCGCATCTGCTAGTGGGTACCATTCAACATTGCTGCCCTGTGAACTAATCTTGGCTCTACCACAATGATAACCAAAGCCATTGCTTGATTCAGAGTATTATTCAATGTGTGATCTTTAGAACATCAGCATCATCACTGCATAGGAGATTCTTAACGATACAGATGCTTGGGCTCTACCTGACCCTATGAAACCAGACTGTCTGTGAGTGTCAGGCTGCATTTTCATGAACTCTCCAAGTGGTTCTTACAGATAATAAAGTTTGAAGAGCACTGCTCGTCTAGGGCCATACCACCCTGAACATACCCGATCTTGTCTGAAAAGCACTGCTCTAAATTCTCCGTAAGGAGTCCCTGAATAGTCCAAATGATTAATACACTTGGCTGCCAACAAAGAATTCCAGCTTCAACTCCACCCAGAATTACCTTGAAAGAAATATCTAGTGATTTACTTAAAAAAAAATCATCTGTTGAAGCTGTATGGAGAACACTTGAACTCTGATACCCATGGGGTCACCAGGCATTGTAATGGACTTGAAGGCCCCAAAAGTCATCACATCATTTAGTCTCATTTCAAAGTCTGAGAGGAGTGTTCTTTATTGACCGAACCTACATCATGTGACCATATCCATGGTGCAAATGAGGTTGGGAAAGTAAATTTCAGCAATTACCATTCACCATAGTAAGAGTCTGGCTCTGTTTTGTACTGAGATAAAGGGGCAAGGAGGTCCTCAAGATATGGACTAGCCTTGATGGTTGTTGGCTGCAGGACTGAGTTATTTGATGCATGAAGCTCTCCATTGAGCTTCTTGTGGCATGGATCAAAGGGAGTGAACAAAGAGAAAGAGAATGGCCAAGATGGAAGCCATTGCATGTTTTATAACCTAATATTAGAAGTGAAGCACAGACTTTTCTATGTTCTCTGGGTCTTATAGAACAACCCTGGTATATTGTAGGAGAGGGACTACATAACCATGTGAATCCTAGGAATTCTTAGAAGCCACCTTGGACACTAGCTGCCACAGATACAAACATGCAATTCATAAAAGAAAATCAAAATGAGCAAAACATTATGACAAGATGCTCACTGTAATTAGCAATCAGAGAAATAAAAACTAAAATACTGAAGATCTGTTGCATGCCCAAAAGTTAGACAACCATGAGTAAGTCTGACAATGCCAATTGTTGGGGAGGCTGTGGGACAATGAAACCCATACAGTGCATCCAGAAATATACATTAGAGTTAACTGGTATACACCTTGCAGAACAATTGGGGAGCATAAAGTTAAAGATGCTCATATTTAATGATTATTATGTATTTATGTTCACAGGAACTCTTAGAAGCATACCTATGGATATTTAGTGCAATGATGCATACTTATGGATATTTAGTGCAGCATTCTTTGTAGAGAAACTATGTGGAAATAATCTAATAGCTCACCAGTAAGAATTTTTTTTAAAGGGAAGATCTAAAGTTCAAATGAATTGATTAGATGTTTATGTATCCCTAAGTTTGGCAGTTCAAATTCACCTTCTACTCTGAAGGAGAAAGATGAGACTGCCTGCTCATGTAAAATTTACAGTCTCAGAAATCCCAGGAAGCAGTTATTCTTTTTTCCTATAGAGTTGCTATAAGTCACAATCAACTGGGTGGCTGTGTTTCTTTTTGGCTTTGTAATATGCATCAATAAGGTTGTACAGTGATTAAAGCACTTGACTGCTAACCCTAGTCAGTGCTTTGAACCTACCAGTGGCTCCATGGGAGAAAGATGAGGCTCCTCTGCTTCCTTAAGATTTACAGTTATAAAAGTGTTATTGGGCAGCTGTTCTCTGTCTTACACCATCTCTGTGAGTCAGAATCAACTCAGCAGCATTGGCTGTCAATCTCTCTTACTATGGTGAGGGGGGTATTGTGACAAAACTGAAAGTTATGCCACTTGTATGACAAAAGTCAGCAGCATCGGCCACAGTGAACAGGCTTCAGCAGAGCATCTAGACTAAGACACACTGGGAAAGAAGGCTTAATGTATATGTCTGTAAATTAGCCAGTCAAATTCAGTGAGAGCCAATGAAAACATTGCCTGATAAAATGCTGTAAAATGTGAGCCTCCGAGATGGAAAGTATTCAAACTACACAGTAGTCACAATATGAACTCAAGCATATCAACTATTGTTAAGATGGCACAGGACCAGGAAATATTTTGCTTTGTTTTAAATGAGTTGCCCCTTTCAGAGTTAACATGATAACAGCTAATACACACACATGTGTATGTATATATATTTGCTTAAAGACACAATATTGAGG
This sequence comes from Nesogale talazaci, assembly GCA_004026705.1. Classification (NCBI taxonomy): domain Eukaryota; kingdom Metazoa; phylum Chordata; class Mammalia; order Afrosoricida; family Tenrecidae; genus Nesogale; species Nesogale talazaci. The sequence goes on along the minus strand of PVJH01002234.1, from coordinate 155,166 downwards.
ATAAATATTATTAATATAAGCTTTTCAAATGTGAACATAAGTAAGTGTATTATTTATGGATACATGCACGTATACTGAAAGTATACCTGTAAGTGAATGATGGGATAAAGATGGGGTTTTCTACTCCTGTAAAAAGTTACATACAGACTTCAGTCTTAGAAATCACAGGGGCAGTTATAGCTTATCCTAAAGTGTTGCTATGAGTTGGCATGGACAGGATAGCAGTCAGGGAGGAAGGGACTGAAAGTCTTCCTTCAATGGGAGGAGAGAGAGAAGAATGTGCTTTTAACTTTATTTCAGGCATCTTATTTCTTTGCCCTTTCAAGGTGCATTAAAGATGTGTTGATGGTTTGGATTGTGTCCGCCTTCAATATGTGTTAACATATGTGTTGTACGTCCTAACACACTCCATGCTTGTGGTTATAACTACTTTGAATAGTGTCTTTGTTATGTTAATGAGACAAGGTTAGTTTCTGTTTTGGGTCAATCTCTTTTAAGATGTAATTAAGGTTAGACAAGCAAACTAGCAAGCAGAGATAGGGGAAGTTAGGTGCCAAGTCACTTGAAGATCTCCAAAGAGTCAGGTAACCGAAGATGAAAATACCTTCCCCACACAGCTAACAGCTAACAGGGAGAAATGTTAGGTATTAAAATCCATTTAAATCTTGGTGGTTGGATACATCTGTGCAAGAGTGATATTAACAGCAGCTAACCACCAATCAGAACAGTCTCTGGCCATAGTGTGGGGGTCCAGTCCTACATTGACAGCTGCTGTCTCATTAGTTGCTGACTGATGTCAGTCTGAGAGTTTTCAAGAAGGGCCAAGTGAAAAGGAAGTGGCCTCCCGAGCTGTTAGACAGGTTTGTAGATAACGACTCTCAGTCTGAAGGCAGAACCAGCTTAGCATTTGCCTGATTCAATTCTGCGATGCCACCATTAATTTGATCAAAACACTGAGGGGTCAGTGGTCACATTTGCGGATGACACACAAAACCAGAATGGATAAGCAATATACTGACAGAGTCACAATGCCTTGCTTTCTACAGGTGGTAATGAGGAGTTGAAGCCAATTAAAATCAAATTAATGATGAATAAATACAGTATTCCCGTTGAGCTTGAAATCAATTAGTGCTATAGGATGGATATACCTGGCTTGGCAGTGTCTCATGCGCAAATTCCAGGAATCTTAAGCTAGTTCATGGCCTGTTGGTGGGTGTGTAAATTGGTTTCCAGAGGGCAAATTGGTGACATATAATGAGAAACTCACAAGACAAACATAATGTTTGACTTAGTAATTATTAAGAAGTCATCAAGGTATACCAGGATTTTTAAATGTTCAAATGTTTTATCAATAGTTTTAAAATGCTTACCAAAGCATTGTTTACATTATTAGAAACAAAGAAAACATTAAAAAGAGCTCAACTGTTCATTCAAAAGGTACTAGCTAAGTAATTTACAAGCACTAGAATGATATACAGAAAAGACAATCTAATTACCATGAATAATTGCCTGGCAGATTTTACAATAATATGTTCTTAGAATCTATCAATGGGGAATGGGTTGTAGCATATGTTTTTATTAACGCTGATCTGTATTTATGGTTTTTCCCCTTATGTAGAGAAGATTGAGTTTTAAAAATTTAGTATTAGTTGACAGTATATTTAACATAGTTCAGCAATGCAATATCACTGCAGAAAATGTGACCGTTTAGGAAGTGAGAGAAGAGAACAGGAGAAACAATTCCCCTATTATACTCCTGTTCCCTAAAGAGAATCACATTTTAAGCATCTAGAGGAGGGGTGGCTGGACAGGAATAGACTTGGAAACTATGCTTTACAAGGAAGTGTTGAGAAATCAAGGTTATTTATCCTCCCCCAAATATGACTAAGGGAAAGCATGCTGTTTTAAAAATGTTCAAACAGCCTTCCTATGGAGAATATTGACTCAGAGTTGCTCCAGAAAACAACCCCAGAATAAAGGATGGAAGAATTCAGAAAGAGTTCAGTTTGCATAAGGAAGAACAGTCTTAACAACTAGTGGTTGCTTTTATTACCATTAGGAGTTACTTCAAATAGAATTGTTTGGGTGTAAACAACAGAAAAATTCTCCAATTACTATATGCAGGGGCAACATTATTAGCGGGTGGAGTTGCTCACTGTATGGAGAACCAGACATGGAAAATGACAGCAGCAAGAGATGTCTAGTACTTTAGCTAGAAGGACTAATAGCATAGAGTATGCTAGTGTGCAAACAATTTAGCTTCCTTCCATCATTCTCTTTAAAGATCTTGGTGTCAAGATACAAAGTTTGAGGAGTAAGAGCCTGATGAGCCTGACTTGGTCAATTAAAAGGCAGGTCAGCTTCATTGACAATCTTCCTAAGGTAACGGGAGAGAGGAGGAAGAGAGAGCAGGAGAGAGACAAAATGAGGAGGAGGAGGAGGAGGATGACGAGGAGTACGATGAGGACAAGGACGAGGAGGAGAGGAGAAGAGAAGCGAGAGGAGAGGAAAATGAATGTGGTGGACAACATACATCAACACATCACCCGCTCCATTAATCTACTGGAGGAGCAATGTATTCCTTATTGAAGGAATTTAAGCAGAGACCCAAGAGCCAATGACTGATAACTACTTGCTTAGACTTGTCTGTGTGTGTGTGTGTGGGGGGGGGTGGTGGTGGTGGTGGTGAAGGGGGTTGGAGGTGGGGTGGGGTGAAGGGTGCCCCTGCATTGTTAGATAGGTATGTAGAGTATGGACTAAAATGAATTCTGCAGGCCCTCAGTCACTCATCAACTTAACTACTACCTTGATTCATGAAGAGCCCCTGCAGGGTTCTCCTTCCCTAATTTCAGTAGAACACCAGGGCTTTCTATCTAGTTTATTTTAGCTCTAATAAAATCTGTTAAGCATTGTGACAATACCAAAACCTCCATTGACAGACTGGTGGTGTGTTGCCTGGGAAGCGGCGGTCAGGTGCTTGATGTCAATTTCATGATTGGAAGTCTAGAGATGGAGATAGCCAATGAGACCTCTGTGGGCATGACTTTCTCTGAGAATTCTGGGAAGTCCCACGATATTTCCCTTGTGAAGATGAGAGACCAACCCCCACCCCAGTTGTTGGGGGTCGCTCCACTGACAAGAAAAGATGGCAATCTCGGAGGAACCAGAAGAGTGGGAGGAATAGCCACATGGCCTTACACTGATGGAACCAGACCTCTGAAGCAGGAAAAGCCACAGAGAGACCCCTGCCAGTAATGAGATGTTTCTATCACCAATGGATACTGCTGATGGACCCTGAGCTCTAGATATGAGGAGCCATGAGGGGACCCCTGCTAGAGTTGGGATTCTGTACCCACTGGCCCGTGACTTTGTGAGTCAGAAGGAGACTTTATAGACTGGTATCGGACATATGGGCTAATATTGGACTTACGACTTTGAACTGGACTGGGTTGGGATGCTTTCTCATTATTCCATTCCTCTTGATTATAAACATTTCCATTATATCCATATACGTGTCTATGAATTTATTTCTCTAGTCTACCCAGATTAACACAGTCTCCCTCTTGGAAGGCGAGAATTCTCCCATGAACCACCAGCTGGCCCCTAATTGCCCCACCCCACCCATTTATGCCTCTCTCTGCCACCAAGCTGATTTCAACTCACAGCATCCCTAGTGAGTTCATGGATTCAAACTGATGACCTTGTAGTTAGAAATCCAACTTGTAACCACTACAAATAAGCATCCCTACATAAGGTTTCTTAGTAAATCTTTTCAGGAGCAGAGAACCTCTTCTTTCTCCAGTAGTGTGGTGGGTGGCTTTGAACCACTAACCTTGGGGTTATGGTTATCAGTCCAACCTTTCCTGGATAGCACTATTGGGATTCTTTAACTCACTCATGGGGTATTTTTCAGTAGCCAGTGGAAATTTACCTCCAAAAATATTATGGATGTGCTGCTCCTTGTCAACAACCCCACCTCACCTCCATCCCAGTGCCTCTTTACCTCACCTGACATGAGTCTATTTCCCATGATTTTAACAAAGCTTTCATGAACTCATATATTTTTATACTCTGTCTCTTTGGGGTTTTAATGAAGTCCATCAGTTTATGTAATCCAAAAATCCATTACCATACAAATGAGTTCTTCCCTTTTTAACTCCTCCAATTTTTTCTAAGCACTCACACATGTCCCCCCAACTGCCCTGCAATGGGCTTTGGTGAGCAAGCTGAAGTTCACCCTCAAAAATTCCTTTCATTTAAAAAAAAAAAGGCAATTTTGCTCTACTTCTTGCATTCACCACCCCAGAGTCATTCGGTTGTGAAATGTCTTTTATGGAAACACATGAGCAGTGACGATGAAGGTCTGGGGGCCTCCGTGCTGTCTTTACAGGGGACAGCTTTCCTTCCCTGATTATGAACATAGAACAAACGTGGATGGAAGGAATGAAGTGAGGAGTAAAAAGACCAAAGGGAAAAAGGACCCATATTAATTTTCCACTACAAGCCAGGCATTATGTTGGGCACTTGTGGAGTCAGGTTTCCTACTTCTAGGCACAGAAATTTATTGAAGTTGATTAAAGCAGGAGGGTAGGGTGGGGGGAAATTCCAAGTTATTGGGTAGCATTCAGAATTGTCGGGCAAGTTATATAACCAGAAGAAGAAAATAGGCAAGAGGAACAAATTGGACTTTCCAGTCAGAGAACAGCAAAAATCATGCCTGGTTTTAACTCGTTAGGTTAAAAAAAATGAAACATGAAACACCAAACTGTGGAGGGCACTATGATATGGACATTGGAGCTGGCACCACTACCACCCTGACCCCGGAAGCTGCACAGCACTGTCATTCCCAACATTACTCCAGTGTTCTTTCCTTGCCCAATGCCCTCAACCTCATTCAAGGTCTCAAGTTGACCAAGTCTAGAGCTCCTGACTCACAAGGAGGCTGTTAGTGGAGGATCCAGTCTCCCCTCACCCCTTTTCTACTCTGCTTCCCATTTGAATATCATCATACACCAAAGTTCAGTTACTATGTCTACTGCCTGTCTCTGTCAGTTCATCATAACTGTGGTGGCCTGCATATTGCTGTAACACCGGAAGCTGTGCCACTAGTATTTCAAATACCAGCAGCCATCCGGGCCAGATAGGTTTCAGCAGAGTTTCCAGACTAAGACACACTCAGAAGAAAATCTGGAAGATGCATTTCTGAAATTTAGCTAATGGGACCCTGGTGGATCACCACAGATCACCTGATGATTCACCTGTCTTGGACATGTTGTCAGGAGTTATCTGCAGTTAGAGGAAGGCATCAAGCTTGGTGAAGTAGCGAGTCAGAGAGGGCGAGAGACTCCCTCATAGAGACTGAGATTGATAACTTAGTTGCAGTTATAACGTGAACATGCTAAAAATTGTGAAGATGACACTAAAACTCGCTGCCATCAACACATGGTGTCTCTATAGGACAGAGTAGAACTGCCCCTCTGGGTTTCAAAGATTGTAACTCTTTATGGGAGTAGAAAGCCTCTCTTTTTCCCACAGAAACACTGGGGTTTCTGACTGCCAACCTTGTGGTTGCAGTTCAGTGTGTAACCCACTACCCCAACAGGACTCTTGACGATAACACAGGACTGGGAAATGCTTCATTATTCTGTACATAAGGCTACTAAGAGTCAGAGTCAACCTTGTTGTATCTATTATCATATGCAAAAAACAGATCCTTATACATTCAGATTGTAGATCATTTAGCAAATGATCCATAAATGGTGTTCATTTTTATGAAACGTAAAGTGATAGTACCATTAATATTAATGTCTTTAGGACTTTATTACTTACTTTATTTCTTCTATATCTTGTCTTGCAGATATAATAGTAGATGTATATAATACTATATTGTATATGTCTTATACTTCTTATGTTTACACCGTATTCCTTCTTATCTATCACACCACTTCCTTATGGATGATGCCACACAGAAGTTTATGAAGTTTCTTAATACACATAATCATAGTTAAGCCTTAAGATATGCCTGCAGCACAAATATCATAGCTGAGGTAACTGTGCATGTAAGAAATGCACATTTCCTGCATGGGTTTCGATTTGAATTAGAGTGTACAAGAAGCTGAGTGTGGAGGGAGGGTGCAAAAATTAAAAAAACCATAGTTTTTCTGTTAACAGAGTTTCTGATTCACTTGGGGAAATAAGAAATAGTGCAGACTAGTTCAATCACAGAGACAAGTGCGATGCAATAAAGCTATGAAGAGATCGATGATCAAGGTAGCAACTGAATACATTATCAAACAAGATTACAATGCACACGTAGTATAGGAAGACTGTGGAATCATATGAATATCTAAGTGGATGAAAAATAGCACTGTGGGTTCAGCTTGTCCAGGAAGGGCCTCCCCAAAGAGATTTCAACTTGGATTTTATGGAGCAGTGGCACTGTACAAAGTGGAAAACATTCTCCTGTGAAAAATGGAGGCTTAATGAGATCCAAGTGTAATTTTTCAAGGCAATAAAGACAGGAATACTGTGAAAGCTCGAAGGAAGTCAGTGAGTATGTGCTGCATGAATGGGTTATTGGGTATATGGATGGATGGGTGGGAAAGTAGAAAGAAGAAGAGATGGACAGATCTGTGATTGACTGACTGGCTGCTTGATTGAATGGTTGGTTGGCTGACTGGTTGGATGCATGAATAATGGAGAGGTGGATGGACATGTGAATGGATATTATGGATGCATAGATGAAGGGATAAATGGATAAACTGATGTGTAGATAAGTGGCTGTCTGGTTAATTAGTTTGTTGGCTGGTTGGATTAGTAGCTGGACAGAAGGATAGGTAGATGACTGTATGGGTGAATATGTGAATATATGGGTTAATTTACAATTCACCGAGACTGGAGTTCATTTCCTCAAGATTATCTCTAAACACAACACCATGATGATGAGTTAGTTGTATTCACTTCACAGAACAACTTGGTTTAGCTCATCCAGACAAAAGAAAGGTATCATTGAACTCTATGATCATCCATTAAGCTACACTATATGAATGCAGCCAAAGCTGTAAGTTAGGTCTGGGCATGGGTTAAGATGAGGCCAGTGTAGCCTGTCAGCATTGTACATGGAGTATTTTCTTTCTCACAAGCACTTGTGCATAGACACACATAAAACTTTGTTTGGGCTTGCTCTTTTTCTTTTTACTCAGTGATGCCAAACTGCTGTTTTGACTAAATTGTCACAGCTCTCCTTTCCATGTGTGGAAACCCCAGGCACATCGAGCCAGTAGAAATGAGACACTTGGACCTCTGAGAGTGGTGGTGGAGTATGTTTCCTTGACTCGAGCAAGGGATGCAACTCATCTGGTTGGGGCAAAGGGTGTTCTTGTAGCCAAAATGAATGCTGTTTACTCAGACCCTGCTATAGATTTTAGGTTCATCTGAGCAACATGGAGAGTGGGAGCAGCCCCTCCTCCATTTATTTCTTCTCTAAGCACATACCAATTTTTTTCTTCCAAATTTACTTTGTTGAGAATAGTCGGAGAAAAACATTTATCAATTCAACAATTTCTATGTGACTACACTGATTATATTCAGTAAGGCCTTCCTCTAGCCTTAATCCCTAATAATATATGACATCAAATGATTCACTCAATAGCCTTAGTGACTGTTTAATAGACTAGTCACCTTTTGTCTGTGTTTCTGGTATGGATATTGGGCTGTACCACATCCTCTGGAGCTGATACATCTCAAGACTGGGCTTTTCCGCCTGTACAGGGGCTTTCCAAATAGGATTTTCCCAAAAAAGCACTTGGCCTTGCTAAAATTCACAACATTTGCACTCAGTTGGAAATGTGACACACTTCTCAATTTTTGGAAGGCAGCTATGCTCACCATTGTACCACTAACGCTGCTATTTCTCAGTTTTTATACAGACCTGTACCCCAAAAATCCTGGGAAAAGGCTCCGCGGGGCACAGGTTGCTTTTTTTCCAGGTTTTTTTTGGTTTGTTTGTTTTGGTGGGCCTCACTGCCCTCTGGTGGTTGTGGGAGTCACCTAGTGCTGCTCCTGAGTGCCACGGCTGGATTTGAACCCCCAAGCCCGCGGGCCACAGTCCCGCACTCAACCACTTACGCCACCGGGGCTCAGCCTGGGGCAGAGCTTTTGTAGTACACATTTTTCCTGCGAGGTAAACATTGACCAATTCCCTCGGAGTTAGTGTGCCCAGTGATTTGGCCTGGGAAGGTTCTCTCTGTGCAGTTAGCTTTTTTGTAAAATCAGTTTCTCTTGGACCTCATTGTTTGTGATGGCTGATTTAAAAGAGCAGCATGCAGCTGTGAAACTTTTTTGCTTGCTTGGGGAAAATGCCGCAGAAACAGTTATGATGTAGAACACAGATTACAAGAACAAGGCTATAGAAAAACTCAAGTATATGCATAGTTTTCTTGTTTCCAAAAAGGTGAACCATTGATTGAGGACAAGCCTTGTTCTAGACATCTGTCAACTTCACGAATGGATGAAGATGTTGCCTTGGAGTGCATTTGGAGTTCATTCCACCAGGTCAGACTGCTAATCAAACTCTCTATTTAGAAGTTCTGAAAAGATTGCATAAAAGTGTGTGAAAAAAGGTCTGATTTGTGACAGACGGGGCACTGGTTTTGCTCCATGGCAATGTGTCTGCTCATGCAGCCTCTCAGCATGCCAGTTTTGGGCAAAAAGCTGCATGCTTCTCTGCCCCACTCACCATTCTCCTGACTTGGCTCTGTGTGACTCCTTTTGTTTCCCTGAATGAAGGGAAACATGAAAAGACAGCGATTTAGAAACTTTGAAGACACAAAGAAAAAAATCAATCATCCCAACAGATGACTTTGAAAAATGTTTCCAAGAATGGCATCTCAAGATTTGGTAACTTTATTAAGTATAATGGAGAGTGCCTTGAAAGTGATAAATGTGTTATGTAAAAAATTTAAATACATACCTTTGAAAAACAATTTTTTTTGTGGGGGTACCCCGTGTGTATTCCTCAGTTGAAAATAACTTGGGCAACCTTCAGTGTGCTGCCTTGTGGTTCCTCTGTGAAGGGCCATGACTGCCTCAGCACCCACAAGCTACCTTTAACCTTTCCACTTCTTACTTTTGCTTTCTCTCATTTTGGAAGCTGGAAATTCAAACACAAGATTTTCCCATCTCTCTTGAGCTAGATTTAGTCATGGGACCCACCTTTGGCTAGTGAAAAGATGGTATCTCGTTGAGGTCTCTGAGTAATATTTTCTTCTGTATCCAAGAGACACATTGGGAGCTCATTGGAGCCACTGTCATTTTCCATGCCTTCAAATCTTGAACACAGAAGCAATGGGTCAAGCTGTGGCAGCCATCTAGAGATGACAAATCTCTCTTCTGTGGAAGGAATGCCAACACCTGAAGAGTGGAAGCATGGAGAGATAAAAGGAGCCTTTTCCATAGGGAAAAGCTACAAAATGTGTACATTCCCAGAGCGAGGTCCAGGCACTCTGGCGGGGGTCAGACTCAACCCAGGAAAGGAGGAGAAATGGGGCGGGGGAAGGATTTGAACAGTGGGGGAAAAGGGCACTAATCCACCCTTGGGGAGGATATTCCTTCTGTCTCTACAGGAAATGGAGATAGGGATCAGCCCTCAACCTGGTGCACCAAGACTTGAAGGCAACATACTGGCATGAAGCAGCCCAGTCTAATTCCAGCTATGTGAACTCCCTCCCCAAAAGCATGCCATACAGAGGAGAGCACTGAAGATAGAGTTCAGGGAGAGTGGCGGGTCTGCTCAGACCACATAAGAGCAAACTAAGAGAGAGAGAGAGAGAGAGAGAGAGAGAGAGAGAGAGAGAGAGAGAGAGAGAGAGAGAGAGAGACTGTATCCTGGTCCGTTCACCCCTGAGGACAATATTCCAGCTTGGAGCAGCCAGTGCATGGAGAAGACTGTAGGGCCGGTCCTACCACGAGATATGGTGTCCCCCCACTAAAGACTACAGGCACTATTAAAATAAGCTAGACAGAGAAAACATCTGTGGAGAAATAAGCAAGAAATATTTAAACCCAGAACAAATCCAGAATGGGTTAAGGGAGAAATCAAATAACCAAGTATAATATTATACCATAGTTCCATGCACCATACTGAAGTTTACAATAATCTCTGTCTGATAGCCAGGCCCTTCTTTTTAAATTTTTAATCATCTTATTGTGGGCTTTAATCACAGTCCAACCATCGGTTCATTGTGTCAAGCACATTTGTATGTATGTTGCCATCATCATTTTTAAAAAATAAATTATTTTATTAGGGGCTCTTAAAGCTCTTATAGCAATCTATACATCAATTGTATCACATAAATTTGTACATATGCTGCCATCATCATTTTCAAAACATTTTCTTTCTACTTGAACCCTTGGTATCAGATCTTTCTCTCCCCCCATCCCCATGCTCATGAACTCTTGAAAAACTACAGATTATTGTTATTTCCATATCTTACACCATCCACTGTCTCCCTTTACCCATGTTTCTGTTGTTTGACGGCTTTAGTGGTGGAGTAGGCTCCATTGCGATTGGCTTCTCCTTTTTCCCCCTTCTCCCTACATTTCCCCTACCATCATGGTATCACTACTCCCATTACTGTTCTTGGAGGGTTTATATGTCCTGGATTCTGTGTATTGAGAGATTTTTTTTCACTTTATTTACTGGGGACTCTTAAAGCTCTTATCACAATCCATACATGTGTCCATTGTGTTAAGCACATCTGTACATATGTTGCTATTAGCTTCTTCAAAACATTTTCTTTCTACGTGAGCCCTTGGTATTAGCTCCCTTTTCCCTCTCCCCTTCCCATGAGTCATTAATAATTTATACCTAATTTTTTCATGTCTTACACTGACCAATGTCTCCTTTCACCCTCATTTCTCTTGTCCTGGGAGGGGGCCATATATTGATAATTGTAATTGGTTCCCTGCTATTACACTACCTTCCCTTACTCTCCTAGTTTCACCATTCCATTTATTGGTCCTGAGGGGTTTATCTGTCCTGGATTCGCTGTGATGTGGGCTCCTGTCTGTGCCAGTGTATATGATCTGGTCTAGCCAGATATGTAACGATGAACTGGGGTCTTCATAGTGTGGGGAGGAAGCATTAAAGAGCAAGAGGAAAGTTGCATGTTTCTTTTGGGGAGATTTATTTATTTATTTAGCATCATTTTTTTGAGGACTCATACAGTTTTTATCACAACACATGCACCTATTCACTGTGTCAAGCACATTTGTATATTTGTTGCCATGATTATTCTCCAAACATTTGCTTTCTACTTGAGCCCTTGGTATAAGTTTCTCATTGCTTCCCCTCCCCCGCCTCCCTCCCTCATGAACCCTCGATAATTTATAAATTGTTAATATTTTTTCATGTCTTATACTGACCAATGTCTCCCTTCATCCACTTTTCTGTTGTCTGTTTCCCAGGGAGGCGGTTAGATGTAGATCATGGTGATCGGTTCCCCATTTCTCCCCCCACCTTCCCTCTCCCCTCCTGGTATTGCTACTCTCATTGTTGTTCCCAAGGGATTTATCTGTCCTGGATTTCCTGTTTTCCCAGGTCTTATCTATACCCATGTATATCGTCTGGTCTAGTCAGATTTGTAAGGTAGAATTGGGGTCATGATAGTGGGGTGGGGGAAGAAACATTAAAGAACTAGAGGAAAGTTCTTTGTTTTATCAGTGATATACTGCACCCTGTCTCATGTCTTCCTTGTGACACTTCTGGAAGGGGATGTCCAATTGTCTACAATTGGGCTTTGGGTCTCCACTCCACACCCTTCCTCATTCAGATTGATATGATTTTCTGTTCTGGGTCTTTGATGTCTGCTATCTGATCCTATGGAAACCTCATGATCACATAGGTTGGTGTGCCTCTTCCATGTGGATGTTGTTGTTTCTCAGCTAGATGGAAACTTGTTTATCATCAAGCTTTTAAGACCCCAGAAACTATATCCTTTGGTAGCTGGTTGTCATCAGCTTTCTTCACCACGTTTGCTTATGCATCCATTTTGTCTTCAGGGATTGTGTTGGGAAGGTGAGCACCAGAGAATTCTCGATTATTAGAACAAAGTATTCTTGCATTGAGGGAGTACTTGAGTCAAGGCCCAATGTCTGTCTGCTACCTTAATACTTAACCTATAAATATATGAACATAGATCTATTTCCCCATCATCACATATAAATATATTTACATATGTACAGGCCTGTATTTAGACCTCTGTAAATGCCCTCTGCCTCCTACGTATTTCCTTTTACTTTTCTCTTGTTCAACTATAATTTTTGGCCTTCATTTGGGTTTCAGTAATTCCTCTTGGTTACATTGCTCTTGATCAAGCCCTACTAGGCATCCTAAGCCCTCCTTGCCATCAATTGTGTTGCTATTGTGGGCACCATCTGCTTTCTTCATCATGCTTTACACTAGCAGCCGTATCTTCAGTGATCTCTTCATGAAAGTGAGTATCCTTCAGGCCATTGGCCCAAGTCTTTATGCATTATATCCATCAATAGAAAATCTATGATATTCTTGGGGCAGAACCACACATATAGCTATATCATAAGCAATTTTTAAAATGGTCTTCTAGAATTTTGGTGAAGGAGTAAACAGGCTATCAGAAATAAGGAAGGACACAAACACAAAGGAGGCACAAGTTGACAAGTGGGATATACTGAAGCTAAGACACCTGTGTACATCGAAAAAATTTACCAAGAATGTAATAAGAGAGACCACAGACTGGGAAAACATCTTCAACAATGACACATTAGAGAAAGCCAATTACCAAAATCCACAATATTCTGCTAGCTTCCAGAAAGCAAAAAGACAAAACACACACACACACACACACACACACACACACCCCAAAAACCAAAAACCAAATTGTCCACTGATATAGTGGACGAAAGTCCTGAACAGAAGTTTCACAAGGACAGAATTCCGAGTGACCAAACACATAGGTGAGAATGTGAGAATGAACAGAAACATTCCTGATCATTTGCCATAAGAGAAATGCAAATTAAGACAACAATGAAATACCACCTAAGACTCTCAAAGATAGCCCAATTACCTTACAAATCCAGATGGACTGGAGAAGGTACACTAGGAGAGAGGGGAGCTGGAGATATGGGGAAACCAAGATAGATGAGCCCCTTCGGGCCAGTGGTTAGATTGAAACTACTGGATGGGTGGAGAGAAGGTGGAATAGAGAGACAGAACCAATTGCAAGGATTTACACATAACCTCCTATCTGGAGGACGCGCATCAAAGGAGTGGGTTGAGGGAGATGTTGGACTGTGTAAGATATGACAGAACAATAATAATTTATAAGTATTGAAGGTTGATGGAAAAGGGAGAGCAGGGGAAGAGGGGAAAGGATGGAAAAGCCAATACCAAGGGCTCAAGGGAAAAGGCGGATGTTTGGAAAATGATGACAACAGCGGATGTGTGAAGGTGCTTGTCACAGTTTGTTTATTTATTTATGTATTGTGAAAAACGATGTACAAGCCCCTAATAAAGTTATTTTTAATTAAAAAAATTAAAAGATAAACATTATTTCCACTTTAAAAAAATACAGTCCCATTACATTCAGGAACTTGTAACAGATGTTTATCTCCACAAATATTATGAATTAACATTTTCCAGACGTACTGTCAATATAAAATTCCATAGCCATTAAGTTGATTTCAACACATGATAACGAAATAGAACTGTTCATTTTCTGAGATGGTTTTCCCTAGTTCTTGGTTCTCAATGTTGAAAGAATTCATGCAGCAGATGTACTTTTATAAGTCCACTTAACTTTTACGAGGAAAAGGGAAGTTTGGGATAATATGGTCTCAGGTAGTACACTCTATCCCTGGGCAGCATGCAAGGCTACATGATAGGGGTGTGGGAGGAAAAGCTCGAGACTGAAAATGGCTACTTCAGGCGAGTGTGACAATAACCACGTGGAAGGTGTACCAGAACAAGAGTTGTCCCAGGACTGAAAAAAGAAGAAAGAGCACTAGCTCTGGGAGAGAACACGAGTGTAAACTGCACACACAGAATAGCGGTCCTACCCTCCACCCTGAAAGATATTACCTGTAAGAAATGTACAAATGTACTTGACATATGTATGTATGTTTGTATGGTTTGTGATGAGCGCTGTATAAGCCCCCCAGTGAAATAATTAAAAAAAAAAGACTTGCGAGAAAAATATCAGAAAGCAAAATTGTAGGAGGGGCTGACCTCTAGGTATGTACAACCACCATGAAAATCAACTTGCAATATCTGAAACAGATGGACATTGTACTACCATATGACCCAGCAATCCCCAGAAAAAGCAAGAAACAAACCACAGCCAGACATCTATGCTTCAGTGTTAATCATGGCACAGGTCACAATTGCAAGGAGTTGGAAACAACCCAAATTTCTGTCAACAGACGAGGGGTTTAAAAAACTGTGGTACATATATACAATGGAGTACTACACATCCCTAAAATACAGTGATGAACTCATATAGAATATCACCACTTAGGGAGAACTGGGGGAAATTATGTTAAGTGAGGTAAGCCAAGTACAAATGGACAAGGACAGCATGGTTCTGTAGAGGTAAGCTTAAAAATGCAAAAGGGGCACAGGGAAAAAGCTGCTGTACACAAACATTCCTGGGGTGAGGTTCAGATAGCATGGCAGGGGCCAGGTCAAATCTAGGAACACATATGGTGGCCTAATAAAAAAGAAAAGAAGATACATGTAGCAGGAGAACAGGGCACTGTCCCACCCAAGGGTAGGGTACTGTATATGTCTCCACCGGGAAAGAGGGACCAGACTTCAATCCGGTGCTCCAAGCTGTGAATGCAACATGCAGGTATGAAGCAGGGAACCAGTAGGGAGGTCTATGGGGACTGGCCCCTTACCACCTATGTGGATAGCCCCACCTCCCTGCTGAAGATTTCACTTCAGAGGACAGCACTGAAGCACCAGCTTCAGGGAGAGGGACATGTCTGATCAGAGCACACAGGAGCAAATGAAGGGGGAGGAAGAGAAAGTGGGGCATGTCCTGACCTACCAGGTCCTGAGGATGATATTCCTGCTCTGAGCAGTCAATGCACAGAGAGGACCTTATGGTCAGCCCCACTCACTGACCTATAGTCCTACAGGGAACAACACTGGAGACATAGTGTGGGAATTGTGTCACATATGACTCCACTCCACTGAAGCTAAGCATAAGGATGTCCAACAGAATAGCAAGGGGAGAAGAGCAATGCAGTGCCCAGGGAATACTAAAAATAAACTTTGGGGTCTGGACGTGGCACCCCATCAGACTCAACAGGAAAACACCCCTAAAGGTCAGCAAAGAGACCTTGAACTATTGACAGACTTTTCTTTTTTTGTCATTGTTTTTTGTTTTTGCCATGCTCTGTAGTTTTTTCATGTGCATTTTATCTCTTCAGGTTTATCTAGGTAAGATAGGTGGGATAAACAATCTGGAGGAGAAAATAATAGGACTGATTGTTCCAGAGGAACATAGGAGAGGGACAGGTGCGGGGAAAGAAGTGGGTGTCAACAAACTCAGGTACAAGGGGAAAACAAGTGATCTAGAATCAATGTTGAGGAGGGTGTAAGAGTCCTGATAGGGCTTGATCAAGGACAATGTAGCTGAGAAGAACTACAGAAATCCAAATGAAGGCTGAACATTATAGTGGGACAAGAAGAAAGTTAAAGGAAATGAACTAGGAATGAACTAGGATGCAAATCAACTTTTATAGAGATCTAAAGATAAGCATGTGCAATGTAAATATATTCATATATGGTGATGGGGAAATAGATCTATGTACATATATTATAGGTTTAGTATTAAGGCAGCAGATGGACCTTGGATCTCTACTCAAGTACTCCCTCAATTCAAGAACACTTTGTTCTATTAACCTGACATTCCATGATGCTCACCTCCCCAACAGGATCACACAAGACAAAGTAGGTGCATAAGCAAATGTGGTGAAGAAAGCTATATCCATCAAATGATATAGTGTCTGGGGTCTTAAAAGCTTGAAATTAACAAAGCCCACATGGAAGAAGCACACCAGCCTGTGTGATCATGAGGTGTTGATAGGATCAGGTACCAGGCATCAAAGAACAAAAAATCAAATCATTGTGAATAAGGAGGAGTGTGGAGTGGAGACCCAAAGTCCAATTATAGGCAACTGGACATCCCCTTACAGAAGGGTCACAAGGAAGAGATGAATGCATCGATGACAGATATAACTTTCCTCTAGTTCTTTAATGCTTCCTCCCTCCCACTATCATGATCCCAATTCTTTTTTTTTTCATGATCCCAATTCTCTTACAAATCTAGCTAAACCAGAGCACATACACTGATGCAGATTAAGACCTGGAAACACAGAGAATATAGGACAGACCAACCCTCTCAGGACCAATAATGCATGTAGCAGTACCAGGAGGGTGAGGGGAAGGTGGGGGAGAAAGGGGAACTGATAAAAAATGATGTACATCTAACCCCCTCTGGGGTATGGATAAGAAAAATGATCTACAGCTACAAGTGGGTGAAGGATTCATGGGTCAGTGTAAGACATAAAAAATAATTTATAAGTTATCAAGGGTTTGTGCGGGACAGAGTGTGGGTGAGGGAAAAATGTGGAGTTGATACCAAGGGTTCAAATAGAAAAAAAATGATGATGGCAACAAATATACAAATGTGCTTGGCACAAGGGATGGATGGCCACATTGTGATAAGAGTTGTACAAGCCCCCAATAATATGATAGTCCTCTTCTGTAGCAGGGTTTAGATTTCTGACCATTTGTTTCAGCATTCTATTTCCGAAATCCAGTAAGCACCTAACACACAATAGTTACTCATCAGATATTTACTGGATCAGTAAGCTATTAAGAATTTGCTTCCAGAGGCTGTTGTTAGTTTGAGAGTCAAAAGTTTTAGCATATTTAAAATATTGAGGCTCATGGTCATATTATTTTTCTTATGTATTCCACTCTTCTTTCTCTAAAATGTTAAAAAAAATTCTTAACTTTTCATGCTAACATGTACCTTAAAAATAGCTGATAAAGCCACTGCATTTGGAGAATGGACTTGGAAAAAGTTACAATTCCCTGGTGACCTTGCAGTCTTGCTTTTAAAAGGTAAAAAAATCTTTAGTACCTTGAGATTCATCCAGGAAAGGAAGAGTCTAATTTAGGCATCGTTTGAGGACAGAGTCCTGAAAAGCTTGTGTGGATGGCTGGCCTTATTTTACTTTCATCTTACATTGAGTGTGTTGTACATGTTCTTTTAGATTCTTGTCTGAAACTGTTAGGTTTAGGGATGGGGCTGTTGCCCTTGCTATGCCTGAAAAGGTCCCCATACAGGAGGTTGGAAAGAAGTCAGGCGGCCATTAGAGGCCTATTGAGTATGCGCCTAATCAAGGCCTTATCCAGGTGGGAGGCATATCTGAGTGGTCTAAACTTGGTCCTGGCTCATGACATCATAAGTTGGCTTAACCAGCCAATAGGGTTGACCAATGCCATCAACCACACCTCCCCAGCCTCTCTCTTTTATCCTGTTCCTGGTCACTAGCAGGTTGGAGTGTGAGGGTCTCCCTCCCCCTTGTGGGTACACATGTGCCTACTCATGGTCCATAGCTTCTGATCCCACATATTTAGCCTTTAGGAGCTCCTGGGATGCCCACCCCACCCCAAGATCTGCACATGTGGGTGCTCTTTTCCACGAGATTGCTAGTGCCCAGTTCTGAAATTCCATGCATCTTCTGCATGGCTTGGCTTGCTTCCCAGGGTTAGCGGGGACCCATTGAGCTTGTAACTCCTGAAAGTTGTCCAGCCCTTCATAAAAACCCACTTGGATTACAAAATGGGCTTCGACATGAATTCTTTCATCCTGTGAAGCCAAGAATGGAGGTGTTGCCCACTTCAGAAACCTTACAAAACTGCCTTCCCCATCTTTTACAGTCTCCCATGAACTTCATTCAACCTCCTGCTCTTCCCTCCTTGCTTTTCTCTTAGCCGTCTCCTACTCACCTAGCATGGATTTTCCCGGTACTCTCTGATTTGGGGGAATCCCAAGAACCCACATTTCTGCCTTTTTGATCATAGTTTGTCTACTGTCTCACCTGCTCGGACTGTCTTCTTCCTTTTATTTTTATTTTCGGGTCCCTTACACACTGGGTCCACCACTGTCAGTTTGTCCTACCATTGCTACAGAACTAAGCAGGTTTCAGCAGAGCTTCTAGATGATGGCAACCTACTTCCCAAAACCGCCCCTTACAAACTATAAAGATTAGGAGAGAACCTTGCCTTGCTCACTTCCTTGTAGACACGTGATCAGGACAGAGTCAATTGCTGGAGCAGGGCAGTAAAGCAGAGGATCAGCAAGACCCTCAGTGAGATGGATTGACACTGTGGTCTCAGCAAAGGATTCAAATATGCTGATGGTCATGAGGATCGCACAGATTGGGCAGTCTTCTGTTCTGCTGTACCTGAGACCTGCCTCCATTGGAGTTGTCCTGATGAGAATCAGCAATACCACCAAACACTGGGCTTGTAGAGAGATTATTGCTTCCTGAATGTTTGCTTTAAGCCAGAGACAGTTTAAGATTCTTCACTTATACCAACTCATTTGCTCCTCCTGGACAATCATAATGTAGGTTCTGTTCAACCCCATTTCATAAGTGAGGAAATGAAAGTTCAGAGAGCACTTTGTCTTGCCTGAGTTCGGCTAGTTAGCAGGGGGTGGTCAGTTAGGTGTCACATCCAGTTCTCTTACCAGAAGCCTTTATGCTGTCCCAGGTGCTGGGGGCATAGTGCTGAATGTGATAGGAAGGGAATTGGTTTCCATTATAATAGTCAGGCCTCAGGGAGAGTCCAGTCAAACAAGAAGTTAAAAAAAAAAAGGGGGTTATGATATTTAAAAATAAATCTCAGAAATCCAGCAGGCCAAAAACTCCCCAAAGGAGCCTTCCAAGTCTGAGGAATGAAAACAGGATAGCCTCTACCAGAGGGTGGAGTTGAAAGAGTCACACATGGAAACTTCACAAAGCCCGCTAGGCCAGGATCAATCTCCCTCATAAAAGCAGGATGAAAGAGGGGAAGGCAAAACAGAAAAGAACAACAGGGGTTAGAGGAGCATGAGTTTAAGCCTCTGGAGAGGTGGGATGGCCGGGGGAGATGGCAGGCATGGAGAAAAGGGTGGTTCATGACAAGCCTGAAAACCCCTATCAGGGTATAGTGGAGTCAGTGGTAATGAAAGGATTTCTCTCAAGTGGCTGTCAATAGGCTGGCAGTGATTGTAGGAGCTCAGACTTAAAAAGACTTTATTCTCTGTCAGATAAAGAGTACCATTGTGGTCCTTGGGAAATATGGAGCTGTGGTGTGTGTGTGTGTGTGTGTGTGTGTGTGTGTGTGTGTGTGTGCGCGCGCGAGCGCGCGCGCGCGCGCATGCGCACGTGTTTTGAAGTAGAGACTGCAGCCCTGGGAACCTGTTCCCATTGAGGAATAGGTCACATAGAGGCAAAAAAACAGTATAACTCTGTACCACAGTGTCTCTTCCATCCCCAAAGATCATGTGAGACATAAGGTTTGGCTCAAGCAAATACAGAAGGGTGACCTAGAGACCTTTGGAGGCAAGCAGAGGACATCGTGCTGAGATTTTCTGCATTGAGTCCCTAGCATCGAGTAGTTGTGGTACAACCACAGAATCCTCAAATAACATGCAGGATACTAGACTTTGAATTAGGGTCAGTGCACTTCATCCATAGCCATTAACTCCCCTGCCAGTGGAGGGGTGTGTGTGTGTGTGTGTGTGTGTGTGTGTGTGTTGTTATGATGTTGAACAAATTTCAGCAGAACACCTTGATCACATTGAACTAGGAAAAGAAGTCTAGTGACCTCCTTTGGAAAATCAGCCAAATGAGAACCCTGTGACTCTTGATGGTTCAATTTTGGGTTGTCTCTTCTTCCATTGTTGGTGGCATCAACATGAGTCACCACCCATGGTGGTGAAAAAAACCAACCACTTTATTAGCAAGGTGTTCAAACCATAAGATGCTGAACAGCATGCTACCAAGAAGCCCTGCCCTGGATCAAACCACTGCCTACAGTGCGGCTTTGGGCACATTGAACCTCTTTTCTCCCTTACAGAATGGGTGCGATAGTATCTCCATAGTATGTTGCCAGGAGAGACTAGTCTCAGAGAAGAAAAACATGCTCAGGAAAGTACAATGCAGTGAAAAAAGAGGAAGAACCTCAAGAAGATGGATTGACACAATGGCAGCAACAGTGACTTAAACATAACAACAATTGTGAGAAGGCCACAAAACACAGGCTCCGCTTTGTTTTGTTGTACACAGGATTGCCAAAGTTAGAACTGATTCAAAGGGACCTAACAACAAACAACAATAGTTCAAGGGAGACTGGGGATGGAAAAAGTTCCAAAAGGTGACTGGATTTTACTAAGCATTCAGTAACTGCAAGTAGATTTGTTGCTACTACTGCCCTGAGGGGTTATTTGACACAGTGCTTAGAATAGAGCATATTTCTTATCCCAAAGTTTCAAGGGCAGCCAACTTTTTTTTTTTTTTAAGTACAGGATGAACTCTAGGAACAAACCTTAAAATGAAATCCCAGATCTTTAGTTGCTACTTCCTTTCTTATTTGTTCCAGGAGGCGGAAAGTTGGCCTTGGTGGTGTGACCTTGTTAATAACTATCATTAGCAGTGTCTGGAAAAAAAAATCAGCTCAGTTGGCAGGCCTCATCACAATTGCTAAGAGCTTAATGACTTCACTAGGTGAACTGGGGATCAACTGCTCCCCACTCACTTGATTATTACCTGGGCTCCAAGCACCAGGGACAAGTAGTCTTTTGAGACTCTACCGTGCTTCTTTCTTTCTTTATCCCTCAGTTTCCCTTTAGTGGCCACCAGAGGAAGCAGGAACCAAGATGAGGGTGAATGACATTTGAAAACAGAATTTGAACTGTTTTCTTTAGATGCCAAGGGACTTGGGAAAGGCACTGATGCTAAAGAGGTGTGTGTGTGTGTGTGTGTGTGTGTGTGTGTAGAAAAAATGCCCTGGGAATTCCCAGTTGGTTTTTGGCACCAGTAAGAATCCTAATTCACTAGGAAGTTTCTCTCCACACCCACTGTTGGTTAATGTGAACCTGAAGCAAACAGTTTTAGGCCCCAGTGGTTCTATTGGGTCCACCCCAGAAGATTAAATGTATGTAGGACATAAGCTTAGATGAGGAGTTCAGAATGTGTCCAAATCTTCGATGGCATGTGAGGGCTGCCAGAGCCCTGGGGACTAGGGAATATCATAGGGAGACATGAATCTGGAATTGCTCTTATTGGTACTCCTTGGCCTTGCTTTTTGCTGCCAAAAGACTTGAGAGAACTAAAGGGAGCAATGAGGCAATGGGAATGGAAAGAAGAGTAGGAATGTTATTTGAAAGAATGCTATTGTTTTAGTATTATAGACTTCTTTATTCATTCATTCACCCTTTGCTTCTAAAACAATAATAAGCAAAATGGTGTGTGTGTGTACATACCTGGTACCCTGTTCATCGGGGTAGCACCTACAGTTTCCATGGGATTCTCAAAGTAGTCTCTGCAACTCCACATGTTTTAAAAAATGCCTGCAGTTGATGGATGGATATGAAATTGGCATTTATTGAACCCATATTTTGACAGACACTATGCTAAATTAGTTTACTTTGAGGGAGAGGTGGAGGGAAAATGAACATAAAATTTTTATTAAGTAATAAAAAAAATCCTTGCAAGAAATTTGGAAAAATAATGAGATGATTAAAGGAACACACACACATTCTATAATCTAGCTAGAAAATTGGATCTTTCACACTTCTACAGTTACATTTTAAGTGACTCTTTCCTCCTGGGACTGTGAGACTGAGTACTCAAGGAGCTGCTCTCAAACCCATACAGCCCCTGATCTCAAGGAGCAAAGGATCAATAGCACTTTCATGGTGGGAGCCAAGTACATGTAGTTACAAACACTGGGTGAATTCTAGGTCTGTAGTGAATAGGAGCCCAGGATGCGGAAGGGAGTTTGGTAGGGTCTGCTCAGCGAAGGTAATGGTTGAGTAGGTCTTGGAGAAATAATATGGGAGGAGTAGGGAAGAGTAGTTTTGCTAAAGTAAAGGATAGAATCAGACACCTACCATGAAATTGGGACCCTAATCCCTGACCGTGGAGTAGCCAATAACTTCTAGGAGGTTTTTTTGTTTGTTTGCTAATGATATCACCACCTTCCTCAGACATATTTCTTGCACCTACTTAAAAATAAACAAAGAAACAAAAAAGGAAAAATAAATTAATATATTTTATTGAATCGAATTTGTCAAAAAATATAAAGTCCTGGCCATGAACCTTCCTTCAGTACATGTGGATGTTGTGGAAAAGCTTATTTGTTTTTTGTTGGGTCTGGGTCCTGCATCTGACTTGTCATCTGACCATTAGTTTCATTAGATCTCAGTCAGCCAAGCTTATTGCCTATACATCCTAGGATTCAGCAACAGCCTGCCATCTTGGATTTATTTGTTTGTTTGTTTGTTTTTTTCAGTAGAAGCCTACCACTCTGCCAGTCTTGAATTCCTCAGTCTCTGCAGCTGCTTAAGTTAGGTGAAACCACCAGTTTGTCCTTTGACCTATGAATTTCAACCCTGTCTGACTCCACAACTGTGTGAGCCATTTCCTTAATATAAACTTCTTTCTCTCTAAGCCCATATAAGCTTCATTGGTTTTGCTGCTTTGGAGAACCCAGCCTAAGACACCAGGAAAGTTTGAAACTAGCTCTGTGTTCTTGGGTTCCCCCCAGTGTTTCTTGGATTTTCCATGTTTCCCTGAAGCCTTCACTCATCATTGTTTGATCCACTGCAGGGTAGGGCATGATGATCATAAATTCTGAACACTTCTTGTAGTGATGCAATGATAGAATGTGACAGAAAGAATATTAATTTTCAAGGGAAATAAATCTGTGAAGAAAATATCTTCAGATGGTTGTATCTGTAATCTCAATAAAAAAGGCCTAGGAAAAACTCTATGATGATGGTGGCTAGTACTCAATAATGAAATGAAAATGATCATTTGTATTCTCTTTTTTATATTTCTGTATGTTTCAATATTTCTGCAATGAACATAATTTTCTGATATTCAGAGAACATGTTATTTTTAAGTATAATAAATAAAACATAGTTTTCCAATTTCATTGATGGTCTGGCTGTTGTCTTCAAAATGATGAACAATTTGGAAAGAAGTGAGGGATAGGTAGATGCTAATACAATGATCCAAAAATAAAAGCATCAAATAGAAAAGTCACTCCATTTTCCAGGTCACAGAAGTAGCAGTGTCCAAAATAGACATACACTTTAAGAAGATTTCGCACAATGCTTCTGTCTTTGGTCATTTAATTTCTATAGTTCTCTACTCTCTGTCTTTCTTTATCCCCAACCCCCACCTACTTGCTGGGTGATCTTTTAGCAGACTTCACCAAAGCAGCATTTCCTCCATCTACCTCTTGGTGCAAAGCTCTCTGGTCTTTCCTCTACAAATCATCATTCTTTCCTTCTTTGAATGCTTGTGTCTTGATAAAATTGGTTCCCCCTAGCTATCTGAATAAAACTTGCTGTGGAGCTCTGTACAACTCTGATGACTTTATGATGTTTGTGTTCCTCTGTTTTTTGGGTCATTTTAAACACATTTGTTAATATTATTCAATTTTTTATCCTTTGTTTCCAAAATAAGTAAGTTCTTAGAGGCTGTGCATAGATAGGTTTCTACAAAACCCTAGCAATCTTTGTTAAATAAAAATGCCAACACGTGAAGCTATAGTTTTTGGATCTATCTTCCATCTTGGCCTGAACACTTCTGAAGGTGGTTTCTATGCCTCCTTGGGCTACTCACCACAAAGCTGGCAGTTCAAAACCGCCAGTTGCTCCTCTGAAGATGAGCCTTTCTACTCCCTTAAAGAGGGTTAGAATCTTGGATAGAACAAGGTCAGTTCTATCCTGTCCTGTCTAGCTTGTCTAGGGATCAGAATCAACTTCATGGCAGTGACTTGAACATTTTGGAATCTTAGTCTAGAGAATTCTGTCTCTTTGGTTTGCTCCATATCAAAATAACAGCTTTGGTTTCCTTGAAAGACTTAGAGGTTGTTCCTGTGTTTAAGAAACAAAGAGAAGTTTGAAGGGATACTATCAGGGCTGTTGGATGGTCAGATAGGTTTCCACATTGAAACCCTCATAGGACAGCCCATGCTACCCTCAAAAAATGAATAGGTTCATTATAATGATGGAGGTAGGGGTGGAGATGGGTGGATGGAGTTCCTGCCCTTTTTAACACCAATGGAATTTTCCATTTTTATAACAAAAATTCTTCCTAATGTGATTATCCTGTGTTGTTGGAAAAACTCTACCAATACCACCTCTTTGGAATCACAAAAGACAATCATTATAACTTTTTTGAGCTGACCTGTCCGCTTTGAATTTAACTGACTCAGTCATTTCCTCAGATATCTTTATCTCAATTGGATATTTCTTTTGAAGTCACCCCAAATAGACTAACATCAAAAATCTGATGAAGCATTGGAAGCACTCACTCACCTATGCCAAGATTAGAAGAGATACATATTTGTATCAAAGAAAATGGATCCAATAGAATACATAAATTAAAGAACAATATAATTTATATCACATGCAAATAAAATTTTGCTTACAATCCTCCAAAAACGGTTGCAGTAATCTAAGCTGGATTCCGAAGAAGACATGGAACAGGGATATCATTGCTGATGTCAGATGGATTGTGGCTGAAAACAGAGAGTACCAGAAAAAAAAGTTTGTGCTTTATTAACTATGCAAAAGCATTGAACTGTGGATCAGAACAAACCATGGGTAATCCTGAGAAGAATGGGAAAACCAAAACCCTTTATTATGCTCATGCAAAAACTTGTACATGTATCAAGAGACAGTTGTATGTACAGAACAAGGGAATTCTGCATGGTTTAAAATCAGAAAGGGGGGGGGGACTTCCAGAAAGATGGTGACTGAGTAACACATACCAGAGGGACTCTGCAGAAACCAGCACAGGAGAGTTACTCATAGGGAAATTCAACACTATCAGATCGAAGGAGAAACAACATAAAGATAAGTAAGTACAGCTCTACAAGGTTTTGAGGGGGTGGAGGCTTTTGGCTTACCACAGTGGAGACTGGCTAGGGTTTGACTTTAGCCCCGCTACTGTCTCAGCTGGAGCGGGGGATCATTTGTAGCCAGTGCAGGGGCTTTATCTCAACACAGCCACAGATTGCCACTGGCTCGGGACAGGGATCAAACCCTTTGAATCCCCACAGTCAGGGATCCTGGCTCAGTTATATTGTTACTTTTGTTTCCCTCTCTTTTCTCTATCCCTCCCAGAGTCCTTGTGGATTCAGTTTTTTGTTTTTTTTTCCTCTCAGTCTCTTCCACTTTCTCTCACATGCCACTGTGGACCTCCAGACCACTCCTCTTAGCCTAGGACATTTACACCTGCTCCACCCAGCTGGGAGAGCTCTACTCTATGCAGCCTAGCCCAAGACTGGAGAACTCAACCCTCCCTCCACCAGGGGGTATTTTGGCCAACTTTTTCCAGGGAATTCAGGCCTGTGTGGCTAGAGAGCTACTATCTGCTCTCTGTGGTCCCACGTGACTGAGGGAACTTCCTCCCTCCTGCCTTAGTGCCTCATATAGCCTAAGGCAGCTTAACCAACACTTGCCAATGTTCCACACTGCTGCAGGAACCTCTGCCCCAAATCCAAATCTATCTACCTGATTAGGGAAATTCTTCTCACCATTCTCTGTCCTCTACACAAATACAGGCAACCCACCAGTCCTCTGTGGCACTCTTCTTGCAGCAAGCACCCTTGCATACCCTCTTTGGTGCCCCAAGCTGCCATGGGTCATACCATCGTGGCTTCTTGTGAGATCATGCAGTACAGCACCACCCTTGTGGGTCCACAATACCCAACCAGTGTACCCTGAGAAGATCATCCAACTTGCCCTTCAAATAACAGAATACTTGGAAAGTATTCTGACTAGGGAAAGAGTGAAATCACAGGAGTATAAAACTGTAGGCCAGTTCCATAGTGAAATTAGGTGGAAGCAGTTCAAAGAAGCATTCCTACAAGTCTCCCAGAGAGAGCCAGTGCTCTTTTACTCTTTGGAAATTGGCACTTGGCTCCTCTAAAACAATGCAATGTAAACAGCAATCAGCCCCTACAACCTCAACGAAAAACAGGAGAAACAAAAGGCAATGGCAGAAGATATCCTGAACTTAACAAAGTGCATAGAAGAAGGAGGCATTGATCAATCACAGAAAGAAATATTCAGAATGCTGAATATTACAGGACATTATAGAAACAATACAGAAAAAAGATGAAATGACAGAGAAGATAAAGTCCATATACCAATGGGAAGTACATGAGCTTAGGGATGAGAAAACAAAACCCAATAGCAAGCTCATGGACTTCACAAATTGACTGAAGGAACCAGGAAATTGCACCAGTAACCTAGAGAATATCCAACAAGCTTTAACAAATGTGAACAAAAATCTAATAAGATCATCAGAGTAGCTGAAGAAAACCTAAGAGCTATGCCTGATGCTATGAAGAGGAATAGCATCAGAATAATTGGATTACCAGAGGGAGACACAACAAAGAAGTCATCTGCAATAATAGAATTCTTAGAGGAAAACTTCCCTGGCTTAATGGATGAAAATCAGGCAGTCATTCAGGAGGCTGAAAGAATGCCAGCTAGATTGAATCTCAAGAAGAATTCACCAAGGCACATAGTAGTTAAACTATCTAACTTTGAGGCAAAGGAGAAAATGAAGAGAGCAGCTAGGGAAAAACAAGCAATCATATATAAAGGTTTCCAAATAAGAATATATTCAGATCTTTCAGTGGATACTATGGAGAAGAGGAGAGAGTGGAGTAATATTTCCAAAAAGTGCAAGGAAATAATACAAAACCAAGACTACTCTACCCTGCCAAATTATCTATAAAGACAGATGGAGAAGGAAGAGTCTTCTCAGACAAGAAAAAACTCAAAGAATATGTTAGAATAAAACTCAGCCCTATAAAAGATCCTTGCTAACCAAGTATGGGTAGAAGAAAAGCACTCACCGAGCATAAATAAGAGACCTCACCTGGAGGGCAACAAAGAGAAAACAGATTCCAGGATAACATTAGCTTAAGGGTGGGAAGAAGTTGAGAATGATCCACACTCACACATACATGCAAAACATACTGTTAAGAAAGGGTGGTTGGAATATTGCAATTATTTTTATGATTCTGTTACATATTGTATAGTACATTGAGGGGGTTTCTTGCACTTGTTATCATTGTTTTATTTGCTTAAGTTGCTCCATTTTAGGAGATCTTTCTTGTACATATTGCTACCTCTACAGGTCTATCTAGACAAGATAGACTGGACAAAGAGGTTGGAGGAGAAAATGACAGGACTGATGGTTCCAGGGTAGGGGACATTGAAGAGAGGGAGGAAGGGGAAAGGTGGTGATGTCAGCCAGCCCAGGAAAAAAGGAATAACAATTGATACAAATGCAAGTACAAGGTGGGTGAGAGAAGGCCAATAGGGATTGATTAAGACTAATGTAACAGAGAAAAAATACTGAAACCCAAATGGAAAGTGAGCATGATAGTGGGACAAGAGGGAAGCAAATGGAAATAGAG